>CM073743.1:23774755-23777255 GCA_037127355.1 Schoenoplectus tabernaemontani | reverse complement strand
TAAACCCTAAACCCTAAACCCTAAACCCTAAACCCTAAACCCTAAACCCTAAACCCTAAACCCTAAACCCTAAACCCTAAACCCTAAACCCTAAACCCTAAACCCTAAACCCTAAACCCTAAACCCTAAACCCTAAACCCTAAACCCTAAACCCTAAACCCTAAACCCTAAACCCTAAACCCTAAACCCTAAACCCTAAACCCTAAACCCTAAACCCTAAACCCTAAACCCTAAACCCTAAACCCTAAACCCTAAACCCTAAACCCTAAACCCTAAACCCTAAACCCTAAACCCTAAACCCTAAACCCTAAACCCTAAACCCTAAACCCTAAACCCTAAACCCTAAACCCTAAACCCTAAACCCTAAACCCTAAACCCTAAACCCTAAACCCTAAACCCTAAACCCTAAACCCTAAACCCTAAACCCTAAACCCTAAACCCTAAACCCTAAACCCTAAACCCTAAACCCTAAACCCTAAACCCTAAACCCTAAACCCTAAACCCTAAACCCTAAACCCTAAACCCTAAACCCTAAACCCTAAACCCTAAACCCTAAACCCTAAACCCTAAACCCTAAACCCTAAACCCTAAACCCTAAACCCTAAACCCTAAACCCTAAACCCTAAACCCTAAACCCTAAACCCTAAACCCTAAACCCTAAACCCTAAACCCTAAACCCTAAACCCTAAACCCTAAACCCTAAACCCTAAACCCTAAACCCTAAACCCTAAACCCTAAACCCTAAACCCTAAACCCTAAACCCTAAACCCTAAACCCTAAACCCTAAACCCTAAACCCTAAACCCTAAACCCTAAACCCTAAACCCTAAACCCTAAACCCTAAACCCTAAACCCTAAACCCTAAACCCTAAACCCTAAACCCTAAACCCTAAACCCTAAACCCTAAACCCTAAACCCTAAACCCTAAACCCTAAACCCTAAACCCTAAACCCTAAACCCTAAACCCTAAACCCTAAACCCTAAACCCTAAACCCTAAACCCTAAACCCTAAACCCTAAACCCTAAACCCTAAACCCTAAACCCTAAACCCTAAACCCTAAACCCTAAACCCTAAACCCTAAACCCTAAACCCTAAACCCTAAACCCTAAACCCTAAACCCTAAACCCTAAACCCTAAACCCTAAACCCTAAACCCTAAACCCTAAACCCTAAACCCTAAACCCTAAACCCTAAACCCTAAACCCTAAACCCTAAACCCTAAACCCTAAACCCTAAACCCTAAACCCTAAACCCTAAACCCTAAACCCTAAACCCTAAACCCTAAACCCTAAACCCTAAACCCTAAACCCTAAACCCTAAACCCTAAACCCTAAACCCTAAACCCTAAACCCTAAACCCTAAACCCTAAACCCTAAACCCTAAACCCTAAACCCTAAACCCTAAACCCTAAACCCTAAACCCTAAACCCTAAACCCTAAACCCTAAACCCTAAACCCTAAACCCTAAACCCTAAACCCTAAACCCTAAACCCTAAACCCTAAACCCTAAACCCTAAACCCTAAACCCTAAACCCTAAACCCTAAACCCTAAACCCTAAACCCTAAACCCTAAACCCTAAACCCTAAACCCTAAACCCTAAACCCTAAACCCTAAACCCTAAACCCTAAACCCTAAACCCTAAACCCTAAACCCTAAACCCTAAACCCTAAACCCTAAACCCTAAACCCTAAACCCTAAACCCTAAACCCTAAACCCTAAACCCTAAACCCTAAACCCTAAACCCTAAACCCTAAACCCTAAACCCTAAACCCTAAACCCTAAACCCTAAACCCTAAACCCTAAACCCTAAACCCTAAACCCTAAACCCTAAACCCTAAACCCTAAACCCTAAACCCTAAACCCTAAACCCTAAACCCTAAACCCTAAACCCTAAACCCTAAACCCTAAACCCTAAACCCTAAACCCTAAACCCTAAACCCTAAACCCTAAACCCTAAACCCTAAACCCTAAACCCTAAACCCTAAACCCTAAACCCTAAACCCTAAACCCTAAACCCTAAACCCTAAACCCTAAACCCTAAACCCTAAACCCTAAACCCTAAACCCTAAACCCTAAACCCTAAACCCTAAACCCTAAACCCTAAACCCTAAACCCTAAACCCTAAACCCTAAACCCTAAACCCTAAACCCTAAACCCTAAACCCTAAACCCTAAACCCTAAACCCTAAACCCTAAACCCTAAACCCTAAACCCTAAACCCTAAACCCTAAACCCTAAACCCTAAACCCTAAACCCTAAACCCTAAACCCTAAACCCTAAACCCTAAACCCTAAACCCTAAACCCTAAACCCTAAACCCTAAACCCTAAACCCTAAACCCTAAACCCTAAACCCTAAACCCTAAACCCTAAACCCTAAACCCTAAACCCTAAACCCTAAACCCTAAACCCTAAACCCTAAACCCTAAACCCTAAACCCTAAACCCTAAACCCTAAACCCTAAACCCTAAACCCTAAACCCTAAACCCTAAACCCTAAACCCT